>LR736881.1:4890072-4911419 GCA_902654985.2 Oryctes borbonicus | reverse complement strand
TATTGAAAAAGGAATACAACAAGGTTTCGAAATGCAAATTTAATTATTATAAAAAAAGAAAGCCAGCATACCGAAATAAAAAAATAAATTTTAAATTAATTACAAAACCGATTAAAAAAAAAACAGGAAGAGGAACTCTTCATATCAATAAAATTAAATAAAAACGTAAACACTCGGCTAGTAGTTTGTAAAAAAGGAGTTGCTAGGATTTTATGGCATTTATTTCTTTCGTGGCGAAAGCAGTGTATAATTTACAGCACGCTTATTTTTTCCACAAAATTCTTAAACATTTCCAGTCTAATCAGGATGTTAGGAGTGTTTTTTGAAAAGAAAGAAATCATTATGCGTGAATAAATATGTGGAAGAAATCCTTCAGCTCTAAACGGCTTTTTGAACGCATTGTTTCTCAGTATTAAACTTACAGTTAAATATGCATTCGTTATTTTATTTGTTCCTCCGGTCTTTATCCATTATACCATTTCGTTTCATTAGATCGAAATTCCTAAAAGAAATCATCATTTCCAATTCGACTTCGAACCTACTTCGCGCACAGTTCGGAAAGTCTGTAGATTTATCGTCGTTTAAAAAGTTCCAACTTTCTCCGCTGACTCGGCGATCTCCTTAAAAGTTTTGGGTTCGCAGCTGCGAGGACGAAACTAATGGATCATTTCGATTTTAAGGCATCGTTAATTTCGCATCGATCGATCCTTTTCCCTGACCGTCTCGCTCCCCATTACCTATGCCTTTCTCGATTTTGCGTGAGGAATAGATTAAACTTTTTCTGAAGTCTCTATCCGAGACATTGCTTCGCTTTGGGAAAAGGTAAAAGGTAATTATTTATTCTTGAATGTAGAAAAGTTTAATTTGCTCTGTGTTCTTCCAGATGTTTAATTTTCATTTACTTTATGCTAAATAGGTCGTATCGAACACGAATTGTGGAAAATTGATAAAGTTTTCCGAATTAAAATTTTCGTTTAGCGAAACTTCAAGAGTCAAAGTGCTTAACCGAAGCAAACAATCGATAAAGGTAAAATACAATCTGTGGTACCGATTTTCTTTACTTAATGTTGAACCAACATAGCAAGAGCTTATTAATTTTGTACGTGACTATATACACTATATCATTTGGTAAACTTTGAACCCGCTTGTTTACTTTTCGATCTAGTTTTTCTTTAGTTTTCAGTCCGCACTTAAACACTGTTTAATGAACCACCGTGAACAACTTCCACAAGTGTTTTCTTCCATAATGGTGTTTTACAGAGAAAATGGGAAAAGTTTTAAGATGATCTATCAGGGGATGAGGAAGCATTTTAATCCAAGCATTGTTTTTCTCTCGTCGCAAAATCGTTAAGGAGTCATTTTTCACCAGCAACGCGATTAATTACATTTTAACGAGATGAAGATCTCACGTAATTATGAAAAATTCATCAAAAGCAGCTTTCGTGAAAATATTGTTAAAATTAATGTTTGCATTGAGTGTTCGACAGAAAAGAGATTTATTACAAAGGTTTCTTTTTAATTTGCTGCAAAGTTTCACGTTAACCTTTTCAATACTTTTTTATGCATAATTAAGAGTCGATTACTCTTTCATAAAAGAATCACTGTTTTTTCTCAATTTTAGTAAGATAGGGTCGTAAAAAAAAAGTTTTAAAAAACTGGTAATGCGAGAAATCAAAATTACTAACGTAAATCAAAATTATATTTCTTTATATAAAAATTTCACACGCGTTTGAAATTCAGACAAGCGTATTGTTGTTCCTATGTAACAATCAAAATTAGTATCAACTTAACTAACATAATTTTGGTATATCTGACAAGACCGTATGGAACACCGTCCCCATGGAATCGAAAAAAAAATTCAAATATATGAGGGGCACACACATAAATTGTTTAACTTGTCTCTTAAATAAATTAAATAAATGAAATCAATTCTGTTGTGCGAAAATTGCAATTGCAATGCAAAATTGAAGTAATTGGACATCTCATTACAGAATGCAATTAAATAACGCTTTTTTTAAATAAAACACAATAGCTCCGCCTATTTTATCCCCACAAGCGTATGGACAAAAGAAAATGTTGTAAAAGAATTACTAAAAATCTTTGTCCTACCTGCATAACGATGGATCTTTCACTCGTACTTTGTAGATTACAAGAACTTCCAAAATAAACAAAAGTCTTACGAAATTACATCTATCACCAGCAGTAAATTTCATTAACAGATCGTCCTGTATGACCTCTTCAACTTCCTACTTTTTTTTCAATGCTACAGTTACTAATTCTGTGCCTGGTACTAGGATTAAACATTATCTAGATCCGTATTCCCAAGAAAGAGGAAGTTAAACATCTTCAGCACTTCGAAACTTAATAAACTTGTAGTTCAACTCGATTATTTTCGCGAGCAAGAAGCCTTAATCTACTCCCATCGTTTACATAATTACTTCCCACTATCTACGACGAGGTAACATTCCGACGTCATTCGCACTTATGCCGGGTAATTTTTAAAGCTTAATGCATTTCTAACTGCCCCTCCGACGATGCAAGCGGTCCATTAATCCGATTCCGAAATTACGGACTTCCATTATCGTCTCAAGTTCCCGCGCTAAAATGCATGAACGAGTGAATTTTTCCGCCAAGCTGAATCTTAACTTTATCGGACCCAACAGCTATCTAGATTAATTTTCGCGAACATAGTGCGCTTTAGAGACAGACGTCTTAACAATGCTGCAAATTTCAATTGATATCTCTTGAATACTGACAGGGAAGAGTGAAAAAAAAAACAAATCTTGCTGATACGTAATGACGGATCCAATTTTACAGAGGAAAAGTCGATAAAGTAGAACAAAATAAGAATAGAGGACATCCATACAAACTTTTAAACAAAAATATATACACTGATGGAATAAATTCAATAGATCATGTTCGTTGGGTTCATTCTGTTAGCGCAACAAAGAAATTAAATTAACTAATAAATTTATTACAAGAATGAACTGTGTTTATCATATTAAAACACGTTTATCAGTATAATAAATACCCGTTTATTAATTTACTTTGCGCCTCATTAATGTTTCATAAATTTTTATTTATTTTACTTTACTCATCTTTTTACATTTTAACAGCGTTTTATTTCTTCCAATGCCTTGGTATCCTTTTTAAATCCTTTCCTTTATCCCGTGTTTGTATGTTTGTCCCAATTTTACTCCTACTAAGTTCTTCAACGTCGTAGCTGCCTCAAATTTGTGCTTTTGCGTTCTTAACTCTCTCTTGTTTTCCTCCTATTATGATTGTCTTTTGTATGACCTCATAGCAGTGTGAAAGCGCTTGGAATTGAACTGTAAGCGTATGCTGACGACTTAGCCGTATTGATAGAGACACGGAAACTCAAAAGCGAACAAGAAGTTCTCCGGGATACTCTATAAGTATATCTCATGCAAAAGCATTTATATATTGCCTAGGACAGAAAGTCTACCAGGGCTCTCTAACCGGACTGCATATCGACCATACCGGATTAAGGAACGTGGCTCGCTCAAAGGCATAAGTATCGCCTGCAGTCTGTAGAATCAGATTTTCCCTGTTTGGTGGCGCTTTTGTAACGTCTAAGCATCCGAGAAAAACTTCGCCGAATGAACTTTTGCAGTTCACCAGAAGGATAAGCCCACTCGGCGAACTTTAGAATTACATTACCTGTCTACAATACACCATAGACTAATCCACCTACCCAACTACACTATTGTAATTACTATCAGCTGCCAGGACATTTTTTCTAGTGTCTAGACTTGGTGAAAGTCGAAATTTTCGAGTCCCGTTTATTCTCCCTACATAGGTTTGTCTTAGAAAAGAAAACGTTTATTTTAAATCATTTCTAAATGGTATCGTTCACCATTCAATAATCTTAACTTACGCATTATACAGCCTAAACCCTTAAATTCCAACATTCCAACTACTTTAATTAATTAATTTTAATTTTATTTAATAAAAAATGAGGTGAGAAAATTTTATTTCCCAGTATATAGAATGTGTTTGAGAAAGTGAACAGAGCCTGAAATAATTCGCCAGAGAAGACGACGGATATTGGAATTATTAGTCTCTGAATGAATAATATCAAGTAATGCAAGATAATTTTAATGATGGATACCTCAAAAAAGGAAATTCTGTGAGTATACTACATGGGTAAATTTTTATTTTATCATATAACGTGTACAAACGAATAACAAAAAGACAAAAATTATTTAAAATTAAAACTATGCAACGCTGTACTCTATCCTCAAAGAAATTACAATCGAAAGCTTTAACAGAATATAGCTTGCATACAAATATGGAATGTTATATAGCAAATATGCGAACGCCACTTGTAAGTTTTAATACTTTGCTGAAATTAATAAACTTCCAAGCTCGCAGCAATGTGATCACGTTCTCCGTGCATGTGCTACAAAGGCAGATTATACAACTTGTATCATGTTAAGTAGGTAAACTTGTATCTCTGGCTTCGTGCTTTCACAGACATTATATGCATGTGCAGCTGAAGACGATAAAGCCCAACTTCAACATGTAGAATCTTCAAAGAACTTCTTTAAATGAGAAAATTTCAATTGTAACAATAAAATCCTTCTTCACGGAAACTAATATATTGGGGAGAAGTCTGCACCATATATTAGTTTTAAAAGTTTCTCTATGGAGATATCTAAAAATGTTAAAATATTAACCGCGAAGAAAGATATGGAAATTACTTTATTTTGCCGTAAAAATTAAGCAAACCGGTTCAGCAAAAGACGAATTTAAGAAGCCACACATCAACTGGAAAGTTCATGAGCATAAAGAAAATGTTGTACTGAATGTGGTAGAACATTAAATAACTTCAGTTGCTGCTATTTTTGCACAACCGTTCTTTTGCAAACAGATAATGTTTGCAGATGAATTCTTCTAATGGTACAATGTCTTCTCGGAACAGTAGACGGTGTGCTGATGAAAACCCCAAATTTATAATTGGAATATTCCTCTAAAGGTGGTGCTTGTGTGGTATTTTTAAGAGTAGGCTAATCGGACGCAACTTCTTTCGCAAAAATTTAAAGGTTGATCGATATTTGAACTTCTTGATGCATAAAATAACCAATGTGATTAATAATAAGCCGCTGGATGAAAGGTCTGAATTGTGGTTCCAGCAATAGAAAGCATCGATATACAATACTCTCGGTGTACGAAACTGTTTAGATGACATATATGTACTACGTATTGATGTGAATACGATGTAACAAATATTTCGAAATATTTTTTGGTTTCTAATGATACGCAGACTAACTCCAGGTAGTTTAAAATTAAGAAAAAAAAAGGTTGCAGACTTTTCGGCGGGCACTATGTATGGCTTCCATCGCATCGATTCGAATCCATTGAATATAATTGCATTAATTAATCCAACGAAATATAATTTTTTCTTGGTTAAAGGTTGAAATATTACATATTTCTTTGCAATAAACATTTTGCTACACATACTTTTTTTCCTAAATTCAGTATTATTTGATATAATGAGTAAAAGTGAAATAACATTGGCGAAACCATTTCCGTTTACATTGGTAAATTAGAATTAATTTTACGACAGAAATGGCCGATGTAATGTAATGTAATGTTTATTTGTCGTTAGTTAAAAAAAAAACAGAAACATCGTCAAGTATAAAAGGTAAAATCTAAGTTAAATAATAATACACAAAATAATAAAAGAGATTCAATAAGTAACTGGGGCACTGTATAACTAACTTTTATATAAATAAAACTTTAGTGTAAATAAAATAAAAAGTTTAAATAAGTAAACCTGTATGTGGACAAAATACAACATAAAATAAGTAAACGGTAATAATGAAGAAATAGGTGTTAGCTACTAAGAAACTCGGCCACAACCCTCTTCTGAAGGACATTGGCCTTCTTTAAAGATCCCCAGAAGATTAGGCCATATCGCATCCTTGATTCGATATAAGCGAAGTAAAACTTTCTGACAGAATCTACATTAATACTTTTTTGCAGTTGTCGTATGCAGTAAAATCCCGTGGACAATCTACGCCCCAACTCATCGCAGTGTTCTTGCCATTTAAGATGTGCATCCACAGTTATTTCCAAAAAACTTACAGACGCGCATTCCATTAGGGATTGACCTTTAAAGGGAACAAACTAGATAAAGCAGACAACGTTGGTTTAAATCGTATTATACGCGTCTTTTGACCGTTTAACACAAGACCCCACTCATCGCACCAACGCTTCATTCTCCCCACAACGTCAGACAATGCGTGTGACACCTCCTCCACATTGAATCCAGATACTATCACGCTTGTGTCGTCAGCACACTGAGATAGTATATAGGGAGTCATTATAGTGTTCAAATCATTGACGTAAAGCAGAAATAGGGTCGGGGCCAGAACAGAGCCCTGCGGAACGCCACATTCTAAATGCATACTCGGTGATACATAAAGATTGGTGGTACCATCCTGCACCCCACTCATACAAACATAACTCTCTCTATCAGCAAGATAGGACCGAAACATGATGATGTGAAACCTCACAGAGGTATACAATGTAAAATATCATAAACAAGAGCAGTAACCAGAAAAAGATGAGATATTTTAGAAAGGAAACAAAAGACCTGCACTATTCGAGGTTTTTGAATATAGTACATATATAAAAATCCGAAATCAATTCTCTTTAATTCTTTTTCACTGTTTCCTAATGTCCACCCGATTCCGATGTTTAAGTTTAAATTATGTTCTGAGGTTGTATGGGAGGAGTAGCTGCTGGTGGTAACGTAAATGGGGGTTTCTTAGATGTTTTCGTTGCATACTATAACGTATACGATATGCAACGGAAATACACGACGGAATCGAAACTTTATCGCTGATGTCCTTGGTTGTCCGGAGCCTTGTCCTTCTTCTTCCAGTTTCATCAAGTTGATGATCTTCCTGGGGTCTTCGGTGCTTGGTATTTGGTCCTCGGAGTCTTCTTCCTGAACTCCCTCCTGTTATCGCTGATCTCACCATCAACCACTATTATTTAGCAGTTATCCGTTCCTTTGAGAACACAATAATACTAATAAACTTTATTCGCCCAACAGATTAAAAAAAATCCAATTATACGACAAAATACAAGATTAGAATACAGTGCAAAATTATACAAATATACAAAAAGGAAGAAAACACACGCCGATTTTATAATCAACATCAATATCTACGATGATTGGTTCATTAAAGATACTTAGGTATGCGTAAAGTAATTCGTTCTTTCCCGTATATTGATTTATCGTTACGTTAACGCAACTTTCCTGTGACGTTTAATATAAATAATTATTAAATTCAATAAAAAATTAATGAGAACAATTTTCATTCAAAATATATCTCAAAACCTCTCCAGTCCAGTGTAGGTATACATAAACTGTTTCAAAATTTAATTACTTGCAACATTAATTTTCGTTTCTTCATTAATATTTCCCAAAATCGAATTAGGACAATTTAAACCGTCTCACTCTTTTGTCAATTACGGAAACGCAAAGTTGACAGTTGCGAACATTATCGCACAATATTATCCGATTACTGCGATAAATTAATAACGCAAAAATCCCTTTTCCAAAAATTAATTGTCCCGTACTACATTTCTTATTGCGGCAATTGGTTAATTCGAAGCGAAAACGCTCTTCAACGTAAAGCGGAGCTTTTGTCCGATACAGTTTGGTAATTCAGCGTATAATAATGACAAAAACATCGCCGGCAATTAAGACCAAAGATAACGACAACAACGACGTAGCCGCTTTACTAATTAGCAAGCCAAACATTGAAGCTTCAGCGAGTTGTTTTCTCTCGGCAAAGACACTAGAGATATTCTGCAGCGTAGCAGTATCCAAAGTTCCCACGATGCTTTCGCCCATGGCCAATAGCTTATTGAATTCAGTGTTCCTTGACCGTCTGATATCGCATAGATAGATGTTTGGTTTGATAGTTTGGTAGCAGAAAGCACGTTCAAGTTGTTACGGTTGAAGACTGAGCAGTGTATACCATAAGGCTAAATTGTATTTACGTAATGGTAACGCTATTATGTAGATTTGTGATTTAGCATTCATTAGCGAATTGTTAAAGAAAGAAAATGATATGGCAAAAGACGCAATCAGATTTGAATGGCGAATACTACATCGTCCTGTTAGAGAATTCTTTTATTAACAGAGACTACAGCGTGTGTAGTGTAAGATGAGAAGAATATTGAAAATGCCGATATAAAAAAAAAACGATAACGATCGAACACATCTATAAAAGGAAATACCGTGAAGATTCTCTTGTATTTTTTGATTTATTTCTGTCTAGGGAATTATGGTCTAACGTATATGAATGCTGCGATCCTGAGGTAGCTTTCAACTTGCTAACATTTTTCTATATTATCTAGATATTTGTTTTCCATGTGTTACATAAATCTCGTGGAAATAATAAATGTGGAATTTCGGTTTTTTCTCCTAACATTTTAGCTCTGAAAGATATTCTACATTTTTTTAAAGAATTAAGTGAAACATATCCATCATTTAAATAAGATTATGCAAATTATGAGTTACGCTATAATGAAACCTTAAAATATTCAAAAATTAAAGCGAATGATCAATATATTTTGCATCTGCATCGAGAGCTGGTTAGTCATTAATCAATAGAAAACGCAACCATTCACATTGCTTTTTTCGTGGCCCAGTATCCGATTTTCATGTAGCTGACACAATTCGGAAACTCAACTTGACAGCAGCAGCTGGTATTGATAATATTTCGGCATTTCTAGTTAAAAGCGCACACATATTGCTTCAGCTTTCACTAATTTAATTAATCTATCTTCTACAATGGTGAGTGTAACATTTGTGATAATTACTGATCAATCAGCATCCTGTCATCCTTCCATAATTATTATGAAACAAAACCTGATTAAATATTGTAGGAAATTCCAAATAACACGGGTTTTGTTCCAATAATTTGTTTTATTTCTTTAGGCAGATGTATCGAACTGTTAACTCTAACTACCCTTATCTAACAATAAGTCCTTTTATAGATCTAAGTAAGACCTTTGATACAAATTCATAGTGGTTTGAATCATACTTCATCAAAAAGAAGGAACTCGGCTATATAAACCACTGCAACGTCGTGTTAGGTGTCGAGAGTGTGTCACAACTGTGGCACGTGCTTTGCTCGGAATGGAATACTTTTCCTTTAGCTTCACGGGCATCTTGTTTACAGTAAAGAAAAGAATCTGTGACTTATATTTTTAACTTCAGACTGCTCATGCTGTGGTATGGGTCTTTTTAACTTATTAGAAACAAAAGAGATCCAATACATTTAACTCCGATTATTCTAATAAAATAAATAAAGTCAATTATTCTTAGATAAATAAAAAATAATAATTAAACTTGGATGAGAAAGAAAATCAGATGTCGCATATGGCTTTCTGGCTAACGAACATCACGATTTAGATAAGGCTTTGAGCCAGCCACCGGTCACCGGCAGACCAATTGTACCTCATTGTTGTCGCACCGTTTTCGCCGCATATCAATAGCTGCCAGTGCATAACGATCTCGGCCCCGAGGGGCTTATAGTTGTCGCACTTGGGCAACCTAGTCTCCGACAGATTGATAGTTGTCGCTTTGCACGGCCTAGACCCTGGCGGGTAAGATGTGAGGTAGGTTCCGAGCGACTGGTATTGACCGTCACCCATCAAAGATTGAGAAAGAAACTTCTCTGACATAGGGAGCATGCGGGACCCGTGCGGGCTATAAATTCCTAGGTGAACGGTGGAATTCAGCTGTCTGAGAAAACGGATCAGCAGTTCTATCTCAGGGGTTAGCACCACCATCCAGTATCAAAGCGGGTAATTGTCTCAATCAATTAACGGGGTAAAGATCAATGTTACGGGTTGATAGCCATCGATAATGTCGCCATATCACGGAGCGGGCTAGAACATAAGTTGCGGATTGATAGCCATATGTAATAATGGAACTGAGAAATTAATTAACAGATCAGTTAATGACATGTCAACGATAAAGATGACTATGCCAAAGCGGATCGATTATTGAGCCAGGCAATATTACGATTGACAGCTAACTGCAATGACGGCATATTCCATGTTAAGACGATCAACGGTAACGACGACGTGTGTTGTCAGGGAAAGCAGTCAACTGTAATGACGGCGCGCTTACAGGAAAGTGGAGGAGCAAGTGACCAATGGGAATGCCGGCCTGCTCTGCCTGTATCAGCGTTCAGGGTATGCTTATTCCTGCCTTCGCGCTTAGTCTTACGATAAGTCAGCTGGAAAGTACTTGCTCTAAGTCGTTATCGCTAAAGATTTTAAATTTGTATGTTCATGAATTCGAAAATAATTTGCAAACGCAGATACAATTTTAATGTAACATGACTGAATGTAGCACTAACCAGGGTGCTAATAAGCGATTTTGCAATACCTCCTAAAAGAGTACAACAGAAATAAAATCACTCTACACCAAAACAGTAAATTATTTGAATGCTAGAAAAAGTCCAAGCATCTCACAGATAGTCACAATAAAAATCCGTATTCTAGAACTGCTTCACATGAATATGTCTTGATAAAACTCCAACTCCGCGAAATTTTTAATGAGCTACTTTATCGTCCGTGTACATACCGCACCGTATGCAATTAACTAAATGCGAGGCCCGAAACATTAGCGGCATTCGGATAGTTTGCCAACGTCGTCGTTATTGTAGTCGCTCCTGCCGCTAGTGCGACCCTTTGCCTGGCCTCCAACCATTGTGCATTAATGCAATAATGTGCATTTGCTGCCGCAAAACTCCTGAACTCCTAAACGAGCTACCGCGTCCTCTTATAGGAACGCTTCCTCTATAGCCAGACGAATACCTCTAACTTTTATATTCCGGTGCATTTGGGGAAGCGTCGTCGAGTCACATGGACCGGAATGCGCTTAGAGAAGGCCTTCGGAACGAAAACGCCATTAGTTTAGTTGCTGGCGAACTCTTTGCGGTCACATGCGCCCCGATGATGACACGGAATACAACGACCAACTACCGCTGCGCCTTGCACATCGAATATGGCGTTACCTCCTCGGCTCTGTATGTATATATATGCAGTATTTATTGAAAGCTTCTTTATGCTGGCGGGAACCTTCTGCATTTGGCACGAGAATTTCTGTTCGAATTTATTGGGGCGGATGCAGCATGAATATTTGGGCAAATAACGTGCACATCTGTAGAAATATAAGCGTTGTAGAAAATTTAATTAGGTCTCGCATTTGTTTCCAACATGTCAACATATTCATTATTAATATTAATTATTTTCTTAAATAAATTTATTCTGTATTTGCAAATGTAAAAAAGAAAAAGAAATGAACCATTGCTTTCTTTATTTTCTGTAAAATATTCTTGTTCTCAATGACAACGGAACTTCTATATTAACGGCGTTAGCAATACCATTATTTGTAGAGAAGTAAACTTTTCAAACGTGAAATATCTGATATGATTAAACTAATAACAATTACGACGAGAGTTGAAATCAGTTTCATCGATAATGGACTTAACTCTCGATCAATCCCGATGAGTAGTTTGGTTTTTATAGCGAACATAGTACCACTCTGCAGATCCTTATGGTGATGGAATGCATTAAACAAGGATTCCGCAAAGTCTGGCGCCAATGTTGCCGTTGATGATGAAATATCACCACATGTAGCGGCAAAATCATTGAAAAATTCTCATGTGGTGAAACCAGTTAAAGTCATGTTCAGTTGTGAATGGTGATTTTTCAGCATACATAACAACCTTGGTATAGCGAGATCCACCCGAAATGATTATTCGTACCTCATCTGATTTAATCACATTCTATATTGCACTTTGCTTGACTAACAGCAGTGGTATGTGCGGTACAGATCACTGTGGCTATTTTATCAGATTAGTGACCACGTAAGTAATTTTCTATAATTGCAGTAACTCAATTAAACATTTGGCATTTATAATTTGATAGTTTTCAATGAGTGAAGGAATATCACTAAATGCCTTCTGATTCTTCCAGTTTCCTAGTTACAATATAAAATTTAATATAGTGATGATAATATGAACTCGTTATTATCAATTCACAAGCTCTTAATATATTCGACACCTCTGGTCATAAATAAACTTCGATCTATCTACTAACATAATGCCGCACTCGTTTCCGCACGGAAGTAACTAAATTGGAATGTTTATTATCGTTATTGAAATGAATGGTAAAAGCTGGTGGTTTTTGAGGAAAACAAATGGTAGAATCTTACTTTAGCGCCTAGCAACCCTGTCTGACAGTCTTCTCTTCAAGATGCAGACCGGAAGTTTCAAGTGCGAATGGATGCAGCATGGATTCAACAAGAGAACTCACAGTAGGGGTACCACAGAGCTCCCTCCTATCACCAATCTTTCATGGGTGACATCCCGCCAAACGTATCGATATTCGCGTTATATGCTGATGATATCTGCATTTTCACGAGATCAGCGAGCGCACATATAGTGGATGCTAGACAGCAAGACTCCCTACATTTTCTGCAAGAGTACTACTCCAGATGGTAGATCTTCAACAATATGGCCAAGAGCTCGGCCGTGTTATTCACTAGATTCGACCGCCATAAGAAGAAAGATGGTGATCTGGCAGACCTTCTCGGGCAGGTAGGCAAGTAACTCGAAGTCATCCTGGATAGTAAGTTAATTTGGGATAAACGTCAATACGGCCCGATAATCTGTGTGGGCTTTAGATCCGATTATAAATCTTTAGCCTCCCGCTAATACTTTTGGGATTATCATATACCACACACTAGTAGTGCATTTAACAGAGACAAGTTAGATTTTTTGCGGATGAACCAATATACAAGTTTAACTTTAAAGACAATTGCTTTCTTTTTTAGGAAATATGCTGTTGCTAAATCAGTTACTTATCCAAATGCTTTGTTAATTTCAAAACTATTTTTTTTTCGTTTTTCGTTTAAACTCTTCCCTTCCTGAAAACACGTTCGTCAATTCCTCTTAAACAAATTAGAACGAAAATCACTAAATATGCAAATTATGCACCTAACACGTACTCTCCCAAGTATTTATCGCAAGCACATAGCCTCGATTTTAGTTAGAGATTATACAGTATAACAAATTATCATTCTCCGCAAAATTTACATATTAAATAGAATCGAGGATCACGGAGGGCCGTCTACGCAACTTCTTAATATGTACCCACCCCCACAATATAAAATAAGCAGACGCTTAATAAAAATAAACAAGCCGTTTGCGGGATACACCTTCAACGGGGTTCTTATTCAGCTGTCGGAGATAAACACGTTCACGTTTAAACCGATTTGCACAAGAAAAGCAGCAAACCGAAGGGAGGAATAAATGGGATAAAAGTAGAGTTTGCTAACGAGAAATTCGACATTTAATTTCGCGATACTTTTGTAATTGTCGATGTGAATGTGAATGATGATAATCAAGGATGACATATTTAATGACGATTTTAATTATAATTGAAGTCTATACTTTATTTTTGGCTAATCAATAACAATTGATCTCATTAAAGCTCGGCAAGGGCTTTATCTATAAGTCAGTTTTAAATATTGCTTTAAATATTAACTCAAAAAGCTAACTTGATAAGGCGCAAGTATATTCAATAGCTAGCCATGCAACTTTTAATTTTTGGCATTTCGCCAAAATTGGAATTTTCACGAGAGTGTAAGCTACATAAAAGTGTTAAGCTATGTACCAAAAATTTCTTAATGTAATTTAAAGAAAGGCACCATAAATACGTTACGTCGAAGAACGAAATGATTATATAAATAACTACAATGTACTACGTGAATCAACAAACTTATGACTTCATACTTTTGCTTTAAGTAATTCAACCGTTCCGGTGTGAATAAAAACCAATCGTATTAGTACCAAGTATGAATTTTAAAACTTAATTTTAGGTTTTAGAGATCACAAATCGACTCTATTTAATTTAAAAAAAAAAGAAGCAAATTTCTCAAATCTATTATCTTTAAAGGTTAAAAAGTTAAGGAAAAGAAAACAAGTATTTCTAAGCAAACCACATTAACATAAATACAATAGATAATACTCAGTAATGTTAAAATTAAATAACAAATAAATAAACCGACCTTTCGCTACATAGACGACACTTTTGTCATCTGGTGGCGCGGACAAGAAGCCCTGAACGATCTTTTACAACATTTAAACACTATAAATCCAAATACCAAATTCATCAGGGAGAAAGAAATAAGCGGTTGTTTGCCATTTTTAAACGTGTAGGTGAAACGAAATGGAAACGGAACGCTCGGCCATAAGGTATACCAGCGTACTTGCACACACAGATTGGTACCTACACAAGAATTCGAACCATCCGCCAAAGCAGAAGAGAGCCACCACTAAGACCCTCAAAGATCTAGCTGCACGCATATGCGAGCCACAATTTCTTCAAGAGGAGCTGTTACACTTAGAACGCAAACGGATACAACAAGCGAGAAATAAAAATAAGAGCGTTACAGCCTAAGAACACAAACAGATTCGATAAGAGTGAACAACCACCAAATCAGTTGAGAAACTCCCTACTAGTGGCTAACGACCCCAGGAACCTTATGACATCAAAGGGAATATACGAAATACCGTGCTCTTGTGGTGCAGGAACACAACAGAAACTGCCGCCTAGGGCAGACAGACAGCGGCGCACGCCCTGCAAGATGTGATAGAGTTCCAGGACACCGAGTTTCTCTCAAGAACAGCCCACTACCACACGCAACCATTCCATGCCGGACAGCCAGCTCTCTCCTGTATTGAACAAGATATTTGAGGACACCGCATCATTCGACGTCGGGTTACCACGAAGTAAGTCTGCAAAAACGAGTTGCGCCTCACGAAATTAGCAGAGACTAGACAGACTCGTGTTTATTCGCCACATGAGAATGGGTTCGTGTTGAAAGTGTGCTCATTTCTGCAGACTTACCACGAAGAATACTTTGCTCTCGCTACTTAAGATGTTATACATCTTTACCGACACATTTTCCACTATTCCCAGATAATTAACCATCCACCCGTACAGCATTTTCGCAATTTTTGGTTTTACCTCTTCCACAACTAAACAAATGAGACACTTCACTTTGGCGAAGAGAAAGAAGCCACACGACGCCAGATGTGGTGAATATTGAAGATGTTCAAGAACTGGAATGCGTTTATCGATCACGGCATTGTGGTGCATTGTTCTGATGCGAAACCCAAGTGTTGTTTTTCCAGAGACCTGACCGCTTTCTCCTCGGTAGTTCTCTAGGTCTTCCCAAAACCTCTAATTTTGATCATAACAATGCACCGAATATCGAAATAAACAATCAGCATCAACTTGCATTTCTACTATTTCTGCTTTTTTCATTCTTAGATAGCAGCGATTCGTTCCTTGCAATGATTACCACATCATTTTCAGTCCGTGGAAGAGATAAAAACAGAAACGGCAGAGGTACTGAAGAGGTTGGCAGTTAATAACCTACGGACAGTGAAAAAAAATCCGGTTTATAGATAAAGGAAGTACTTTGATGGTGATTCTTGTAATAAATCATATTCATGACAACTGTTTCACTTATAAATAGCCACATCACCGTGTAATAACTCTAAAATTAAAATATTCCCTGAAAGTTTCGAACGAATATTGTAAGGAAGCTTGTAAATCTACATTATGTTGTAACTTATTACATTAAAGTGACTGCAACTTGTTGTTGCCAAGTTTATTTTTATATTCGTCTCCTAAGTGAAAACTAAGCCTTGGAGAAAAATTTTATGTTGCTTTTTTTTGTTCAGAATACATAGGAGGACGTAGATGCCCGAAGCTTTAATGAAAATTTTAAAACACTCTATATACATGTATACAGGGTTGGGATAAAGTATGGAATAAGCAAATATCATTAAAACAGAAACGATGATATCGATGAAATTATGCAAGTACGTATAATCGATTTTTTTGTTGTTATTTTACTTCCGGTTTAACCGGAAACATCCTCAACTTCTTTATTTAAATGGGATGTCCTGTATACTTTTGCGGATTATAATAGACCTTATTTTGCGGAGTTCATACTGGCAAAAACAGAAAGATAAAGCACTTCACAATTACTGTAAACATAAGCGACTTGAATTTCTGTTTATTAAGCAGACCGCAACTAACGAAGGTATTACATGAGACATTGCCATTGAGTAACAAAAATTACCTCAAATTTCTACCACAACTATGGTACTAAGCGACGGTATAAGTCATCGTTCTGTAGGGAAAATATTGAAAACAGAAAAGCACCATCCGTACAAAGTACACTTAATTCAAGAATTATCAGATGATGATTTTGACCGACGGATGGGGTTTTGCCAAAGAATGATGGAACTTTGCAAGTAATGTGGCATTTGCTGACGTGGCCACTTTTCTTTAATGGAACACAATTCAAGAAATCGGTCAAATGAGAATCCTCACTGGATTCATAAAGCTCATTTTTTAAAGACGGAAACTTGAATGGGGAACAGCATTTGGATTTATTGATTACCCAAATTATTCTTGCATTTCAACACAATAGGCAGTTACCTCTAAATTTTTTGGATGTTACTTTTCCAAATCGATGGATTGAAAGTAGGGGATTCATTAGGTGTTTAGGTTAGATAATCAAATACTTTGCAGGAGTTGAGACAAAAAATAGTCGTTGAATGTGAGTTAGACTATAGTGAGGTCTGGGAAAAGGAAACTCGCAAATTTCTTAACAGGCTTGCATATTGTCAAGAGATAAACGGCGAGTAATTTGAAAGTCCGAATCATTTTGTTTATATTAAATGGCCATTAATTTACGATAAATAAAATTAATTATTCGATAAATGTGAAGAGCTTTATCATACAATTCTTTACGGTTAATGATCTAAAACTGATATGGGCGAATCTCGAAAAACAAGACTTTCGAAATCAAATGCATTATGTGCACTTACCTACAAAATTTCATTAATATCACCGTTTCCTTTTTAAAGATATTTGTCAGGCCAAATACATAATTATTTCGTGAAAATTTGATATTACTGTATGGAATTTCAGAAGAAATTTAATTTCGCTTTAATTTATTTTTAAACAGAAAGAAATGGGTGTCCGTGGAGAAGGAAAATGAAAGCAGAGTGTTAATATGAGAAAATTTGTCAAGCAAGGCGCTTTCTCTTAAACATTTCCAGACAGGTCTTTTTATACTACTTTTTCTCTATACAGTTACGAGGAATACACTTCAAAAAGCTTCTCTTAATAACGGAAGGAAGGGAAAAAAAGGTAAAGAGGAGACGTCACTCATCGTCGTTAAGCAGAAAGATATTGTCTAAACAATGAAAGAGAGAATCGGGAAACCGAACGCAGGAAGAAGGTGGCGCAACGAACAATAGAGCGACAGGACATTATAAAATATCAAGAAGACTGCTAGGGCCTCCATTGAATCTACGGGCGGTTTTCATGAACTCCGCCGAGAGCCCATAAATAACGAAAGTGCTCGTTTATAAAATATCCACCTTTTTCATCATACATAAAAGTTGTATTCCTTCTTTCGGTACATTCATTCGCGGGGGAACCTTCGCTTACTTCGCACTTACAAAAGCGGAAAGATAATACACTAGTAGTGAATAAGGGAGTTGCCTAAAAATATCATTCACGCCGTGCTGGTTTTAGGAGGAATAATGCTGGCCCATTTTTTTTCGTTTCTTTTTAAATCGCAGTTAATGTAATGTTAATGTAACAGCTGAACTGTCAAGGGTTCGCCTGAAAATTGCTTGGAAATAATTTTTTAGAAAGGTATCCTTCGCCAACGTAACAAAAGTATCTTTCTTAACAAGACATTCACCAAAAATGGATATTACTGCTAAAATAGGAACCCACAATCATCAAATTAGACTTAATTTACCAGGGGTCGGTTTTCTAAATCTTTTAATTCGTTTTTACAGTGGTGACAACCCGACGGGGTGCACAAGCTTCGAAAGCTTGTCATAATCTCAGGAGCCTTTTAGTGAATAAATTGTATGCGAAGTGTCCATTGGCCTTGTTACTATAACCCCCTCGTCCTAAAGGATGAAGCGCAGTTAATTGTACTCCAACTACGAATGGTGAGTGTACCGGACCCACTAAGAAAAGTTTTGGATCCTAGAGAGACTCGAACACACAGCGCCTAACCGTGCCCAGTTAATTACGTCTAGAATACGGCAACGTGAAAATTGCCGTCAGTTGAACGAATTCTCGGTTGAATTTTTGGATTGCACGAAGATGGTTTTTCGTTCAGAGAAAATCCAAACCGGAACCAATTCACCATCGCACGCTGTTATCAATCATGGATTAGGAAGGGTCAGGAAGGTGTCCAGATAGAAATCGGTAGTCGAAGAAGAACTGGTGAAGCATAGGGCCGCCACTTTCGCCTAATGGCACCAGGAGATGAATTTTCCAGTACTAGGTCAATTGCTGATCTATAATTAGGTAATGAAAGTCAACTTGTCACCCTTCAAACCGTTCATCGCATCTTATCTTATCGCCCACAGCTACTATTGTATTGTACCGCTTATGGCTCAATGCCAACAGCAATATTTGGAATGGTGTAGGTTGCGAATGCAGTAGTATACTTTGTGTGTATGCACCAAACCGTGAAAGGTATGGCATGTGGTGCTGTAGCATATGGCATTATGAACGTCCGTGATGGAGTCGTGGAACCCCATATTCTTCCATGTTTTCAGCATCTCGAAAATCCACTTTTCCAGCAGGATAATGCTCTTACCTGAGTGGCGTAAACTTCTCTAAACCAGTTCGAAGAGGCCCATA
This sequence comes from Oryctes borbonicus, assembly GCA_902654985.2. Taxonomy (NCBI): domain Eukaryota; kingdom Metazoa; phylum Arthropoda; class Insecta; order Coleoptera; family Scarabaeidae; genus Oryctes; species Oryctes borbonicus. Next base: position 4,892,591 of record LR736881.1, on the reverse strand, counting down.
CCAATATCTTGGCAATGGTCGCATAGATCTCTCGACCTCTCGCCAATCGAACACGTGTGGGAAGAAAACTGGGGAATTTGGCGAATCCTCCGCAGACACTCCGGCATGAATTACAGGTTGCTCAGAACACCATACCCCAAGAGGACATGGAGGACACGACGGAATGACGGAATATGAAACTAATAGAGGGGCCAACACATTGATAAATATAAAAATATATTATGTTAATCTTTTATTCTTTCCCTTTGAAATTATAACCAATTATTGTAAATTTCTGCCAAGTTTGGTTACAAGATTCGTAACCTTTTCTTGGTGTTGCAATTTCCATGTCATGTAGCATACTTCGGGCTGTGTAGTACTGAAGTGCTCCCTAGTTTAGGTGTATACTAGGCTATTACTAATACTAGCGTTGCAATCCAACGTAGACTATGTTTGGTTTCTGTTATCATTTTTGGAAAAGGACTTTAGATAAATTTTATGTACGAACAGTACGTCAACATGGTGTTATTTGGATTCGAATAACACTATGTTGTCAATATAACAAATAACATTATCTAGAATATTGCCTAGATTTATAAAAAAATAATTTTGTCATAAAAATATATATTTAATTAGTATTAGTCACATTGTTAAATTATGCTTGTTAGTTTGCTAATTTACTTTTATTTAAGGATAAAGGTTTTATATTTGCCTGTATATTAAATATAAAGAAACTGGTTATCAAATACCAATATTATAATTTAAGTATTTACGATTGAAATTATTGTAAATTTAAATTTTCGGCCATGTTTTTGTGGAAGACGCACATTTTCATTCTTTTATACTCGGGAATTGTTCTTCGAATGCGTTTTAATGAATATTTTTTATGCTTTTCCTTGCCTTGCACTTGTATCGCATGTTTCTTTTGAGCAAATAATAACTTTAATTCAAATTCTTCAATTAATTCTCATTGAACTAACTACCTTCATTATGAAAATATTAACACGCTTTTATATTGTATTTTTAGGATAATTCATGGTATCACCTTTGACAAGAAAATCTCTTAGTTTCAAAGACTCAACCTTCATAGAATATTTACTCTGAAGAAAACATTGTACAGGTTACGTAATCTGCTCTTGTATATCATGTACTTTAACTAATTTTTTACGCAAATTCAGTAATTAAATTCATTTTATTGTTTGACTTAATTTTATTTAAGCTGCCATCACTCCTTCAAATTAAATAATCTATCTTTTGGAGTAGTTTCAATATTATATGTTAATATTCTCCTTTCATTATTCAATTGTTTTCCATCTTTTTGTTCTCCTGCATGCCTTCCCTCCCTCTTATAGGCTTCGTACCCGCACCAAATTTAATTATTTGCAATACTATAGCACTCACGTTCGTCCTTCGTCGAAGACAAGCAGCTTCGAGCTTTTAGGTTTTTAGAGCCAGCCTCAAAACGTGGGACATATTTCGTTGCCCTTTTTCCAAAATCTGAGTTTTACTAGCAGTGTGAATAGAGTTTCTTCTATGATTATTAAAATTATTGATCGCATTTTCTTTGTCAACTAGATTTCTTCAGCAGGAGGTTTATTAAATTTTCGTTTGTTAAGTTGATTTCTTCATTACTAATCAAGGCTCATTCCTTCATTCATTGGAAGTATTTATCTGCATAGTTTTTGATCTATTTATTGTAATTTTGATTTCTTGTAGTTTTGGTAATTTTTCTTGTGAACATTTACTTTATTTAAAACTTTCTCCGAAATAATGTCTGTTCAGATAAAATTAGTTCGTTGCAAAAGCTTCTAGTAATCAATTTCTGAATTTAACCAATGTCTTTTTATGCGAAAGAATTGCTTTATTGGCCGAACTTGAAGTGCTTTAACACTAAAGTAATATGGAGCTCAACAAACAAACCCTAAATATGAAAAATTCTGCAAAATCAAAATAGTGATAGATACACATCAGTAGCGGGAGCCAATTAAAATATGTAAATTAACTTGACTTGTCTTTATTAGAATAGGCGAAGATAAAAGCCTTATTTCGACGACAAACCAGGCTGTATAATGTAATAGGTTCGTTGACCGTATTCATACACATACTATTTGGGAAAATATTAGATTTAATATAATATACTAGCTTCTAGTTATGCTTTCTATCTCTCAGTTTTACTATATGAGCTAGTGCAATCTAGGATTCCCCGATATATCACAAATAATGAATAATTCGTCCAAATGTGGATATAGCTTCCAACGTGCAGACATACAATTTCGAATTTCTACGAGCGGCATTTTCCACTTGAAATTGCTATAGTTTAGATTAATTGAGTAGTAGCCGTAAAATAATGTTATTAAAAGTGTGGCTTGTTAATGCGTATTATAGTGGCCCAGTAGTTATAAATTTATTCATGACCATAATGCAACTTTTGAACATATGTACACTGCCGTTCAGAGAAGTTCGGTCGGTTATTAAAAAACATGAAAAGGTTACAGAAACAAACGAAACTAAAAACAAAATGCAATTTTATTGTATGTACA